>JAAOAT010000234.1:0-30394 GCA_013186855.1 Fusarium ramigenum | reverse complement strand
AACACCACAGCCTTTCTGTTGCTCATCGAATCCTGTTCATCATGAAGCTTCTCGGGTTGTCGTTGGCTACGGGCCTCATCGCCCAGGGCGTGAGCGCTACACCTAAGCAGTCCAAGAATGAGCCTCTGTTCGCGATCCAGCCCAACATGATCCCCTTGGAGAAGAATGCTGGGTCGTCTGACTTGTTCCCCATGCCTGATTGCAATGGCTTCAAGCTTGAGGAGGCTACTTTCACGGAGATGCAGGATGCTATGAAGGCTGGCAAGCTTACTTCTGTTCAGCTTGTGACTTGCTACCTCATGCGCACGTATCAGACTAAGGAGTACCTCAAGTAAGTCGACGAAATGGCCAATTGCATGGTCAATTAATGCGATTGATACCCCGAACATAGCTAACATGGCGCAGCTCTGTTCTCCAGGTCAACCCCGATGCCTTCGCCATCGCAGCAGAGCGCGACGCCGAGCGCGCAAAGGGCAAATGCCGTGGTCCTCTGCACGGCATCCCCTTCACCGTCAAGGACAACATCGCCACCAAGGACAGCATGGAGACCACCGCCGGTAGCTGGGCGCTCCTCGGAAACGTCGTCCCCCGCGATGCGCACGTCGTCAAGAAGCTCCGCGACGCCGGCGCCGTCCTCTTCGGCAAGGCTGCTCTCAGCGAGTGGGCTGATATGCGCAGCAACGATTACTCTGAGGGTTACTCTGGGCGCGGTGGTCAGGTTCGCAGCGCTTACAACTTAACTGTCAACCCTGGTGGTAGCTCTTCTGGTAGTGGTGTTGGTGTTGGTGCTAATGTGATTGCGTTTTCGCTTGGTACTGAGACCGATGGTAGTGGTGAGTTTTGTGTTACTGAAGCTGTATGCTGTGGATTGCGCTGATGGTGTTGCAGTTATTAACCCCGCCAACCGCAATGCCCTCGTTGGTATCAAGCCCACTGTTGGTCTTACTTCTCGCGCCGGTGTCATTCCTGAGAGTGAGCACCAGGACTCTGTTGGCTGCTTTGCCAAGAACGTCAAGGATGCTACTCTTGTTCTTGATGCCATCTACGGCGTTGACAAGCGCGACAACTATACTGAGGCCCAGAAGACCCCCAAGGGCGGTTTTGCCAAGTTCCTCACTGATAAGAAGGCTCTCAAGGGTGCCACCTTTGGTCTTCCCTGGAAGAGCTTCTGGGTCCTTGCCGATGAGGACATGCAGTCTCAGCTTCTCGAGCTCGTTGAGCTGATCAAGTCTGCTGGCGCCACCATCATCAATGGCACTGAGATCACCAACTACGAGACCATTGTCAGCCCTGATGGATGGAACTGGGACTACGGTACTACTCGAGGATTCCCCAATGAATCTGAGTATACATACATCAAGGCCGATTTCTACCGCAACATTGAGACCTACCTCAGCGAGGTCAAGAACACCAATGTCCGCAACCTTGAGGACATCGTCAAGTAAGTGCGCTGGGTCTCAATTGTCTGAGTATTACTAACAATTGCAGGTTCAACAAGCAGTACGACGGTGTTGAGGGTGGCTACCCGTACAAGAACGGCAAGGGTATTCCCGCTTTCGCCTCCGGCCAAGACGGTTTCCTCGCCTCTCTCAAGTCCAAGGGCGTCCGAGACGAGACATACTGGCAAGCCCTCGAGTTCTGCCAGACCTCTTGCCGCAAGGGTATCAACGACGCTCTCACCTACAAGGGCAAGAAGCTCTCCGGTCTTCTCGTCCCTCCCCAGGTCGCACAGGCTCCTCAGATCGCCGCCCAAGCCGGTTACCCCGTCATCACCATCCCCGGCGGCTACGCCAAGGACTCTGGAATGCCCTTTGGTCTCGGAATCATGCAGACTGCGTGGGCTGAAGCTGAGCTTGTCAAGTGGGCTAGCGCAATTGAGGATCTTCAGCGATCTACTGATGCTCCCTCAAAGCGTCGTCTCCCCAAGTTCCTTGGATACCTTGAGCGCAACGTTCCTGTGCCCTTTTGAGGTGTGAGCCAATTGATGCGCGTTTTGGATCGTATATAATTGTAGATAGCAATACGTAACTTTTAATGATATTATGGCTGAAGCCTCAATCAATGCTGTACGGTCGCAATCAGACTTCTAGAACATTCCATGACGACACCAAGCTGAACTCTCGATGACGCGCTGGAGTAGAACGTGAGCACCTACGTTCGGAATGAGGGAATCATTTTAGCAAAAAAAAAATCGGATACGAAGCAAAAGAGACAGAGTGACAACAGCCAAAAGGTGAGGTCCTACCCGGGTTCGAACCGGGGACTTCGGAAGAAATTTGAATGGTGATCAAAATCCAACGTCCTAACCACTAGACTATAGGACCTTCGATAAGATGGCTGGCTGTAAAAGAAACCTAATAGCCAAATTGCTCTACACTGAGAAAGTATGCAAAAAGTGAGGTCCTACCCGGGTTCGNNTTACCACTAAACTATAGGACCAGACGATGCAATGGCGTTAAGATGTGGTGTTTATATACGCCATCCGTGCGTCTTCACGAAGCCAGACCCAGGGTCGCTGGTGTAGTTCACTTAGTTTTATTACATTTCAATTAGAAGCATATCATAGAGGTTATTGTAACTCAGATTTAGGTTTTGTACCTCACGTTCTTTCATCACATGGTCAAATAGGGTTCAGTACGATGATTGTCAATTGCGCTCTGTGTCTACCAGTATACTCCACAATCCAGAGTCCTCCTCCAGACCTGTCTGTTCAACACGTATAAACTCCAAAAATGTCACTTACCGTTTCTTTGTCCATGAAATATCTCAAGCAATCCTCTGAGAATACTTACCGGCCAAAAGCGAGTCTCTAGACGTCATCAACACTCACCCCCAATAACTTACTCTTGATAAGGCTCCTCCTGATCATAAGGTCGCATCTGGTACCAGCCGTTCGCCTTGATCTGATCCTTCACAGCCGGGGGCAGACGTTCGACTGGCTCACGACGGAGAAAGCCTTCATCTTGAAGACGGGTGACCAAGTTCTCAGGCATCGGAAGATGGACCCGGACGGTAAGCTGCATGATGTCACCAAAGACAGTGAAGGCGTTGCGGCCATAGATGAGGTTGAGGCCATCACGAAGACGATCTAGACCGTAGATCAGAGTCGGGTTGATTTTGTGCTCGTAGGTCTCGCGGCCGCGAGGGACGTTTTTACGCTCAAGGCTGTCGCCGCGATTACGAGATTCACGGTGGTTTTCGTAGCGGTCGCGCTCGCGGTCGGGGCTACGGCTACGGCTACGGCTGCGACTGCGACTGCGACTGCGACTGCGACTGCGGTTGCGGTTGCGGTTGAACATCCCAAAGACCATGATTGCGGATAAAGTAGCAAAGATGATAAATGCTGGTCGTGAGTATGCACTGATGGTGATAAGTTGCGTGATGACAGTTGATGGAAACTTCGATGTGAGAGTTGGTAAGGGGGAATGAGGTGTTTGAGGGGGAGGGGACGAAGAGGTGCAATATATATGATGGCTGAACAATGGAACTTGAATCCTTTTATGTGAATGTTCTTCAGCTTCACTGTTATATTGACACTGGCACCGCCCTTGGAATTCAATCAGAGACTCTGTTATATGTACTGCCCCAGAACACGAGGTACTCTTGACCAGGCACAACAATCTGACGTTCATGACATCCAATGCCGTGACTCAAACTAGCAATTAACAAGGAGAATAATCTCATTGTCAGCATTCAAGCCAGCTTTCCCTTGTTCACATCGCCAACTCCAACCCCAGCCAAGAACAAAGCCCGCACAACAGCAACCCAACCAGTGAACAGATAGTTCCCCCAATCCTGCCATCTGAACATAGACAGCTCCGAACGACCTTGCTGCTTCATACTGACAAAGACACTGATCAAGATGGCAATGTCGATGAGAAGCACGCCGCCAATGACGACTCTCCATACTTTGATATCTGAGCTAACTCTCAGAAGCACAGCCAGCATGATGGCGACAAACGCGAACAGTGCAGCGAGTTGATGGAATAAGAAGGCCTGGTCTGGATTGTACGCAGACATGCTCAGTGGAATGAGGCCATCGAGGATGAATTCTGGGGTGAAGATGAGAGCGTAGACGGTTGGGAGGACGGTCAGCGGGTCGACCCATGTGAACCAAATGCGGTAGAAACTGTGGACTTGGAGTTCAGACATGCTGGATGTTTCAACGGTTTCTTTATTTCTGCTCAATGAGATAGACGAATAGTTATGAAGAGAGAATTTATAGGAAGTAAATCGTAACCTGTGGGGTAGCGTCAGCAAGGAAGCGAGACCAGATTGCGCTTCACGTCTTATGTCAGCTGACAATCAGAATTCGGAGCATTCCCGTATAAGGCAAGTCTCCTACTCAAGAGACGACAATGTTAAGAACCGTCCTATTCCTGTTCAAGTTCTTTCTGAGCCGTGGATTTCATCCGTCTAAGGGATATGGGTGATGCTAGTGTCCAAGCTGTCAGGGTTGAACCACCACTCAAGTACTCCAGTCCAGGGCATCTCCATCCAAGTAAACTCTCCTTCGGCTTCTGGAGGCTCGATATCAACGGCAGCTACATGTGGAGGTATCTGCACAATCTTCCCTGGCCTTGTCCCAACAAATAGTCCCCTTGAGCCGTCTCTTGCAAGCGGCGTCTCGGCACAGTCAAATCGAAAGCACCCAACGCTAGCCTCACTACCGTCGGCGTACCTAAACAATAGTCCAGCGACCTTCTTATAAGGAGCTTCGACTAAACGGCTGTTTTCCAAGTCAAAGTGTCGAATTACGCCCGTGTCTCTCTCATTCTTGCTCTTGCAGACTAGGACTTCAGTGATGTTTTCTAAGGACGCGGATGAGTAGTGTAGCGTATGGAGCGGGTTGAAACGTGGCATAGTACCAAGCGGTGTTTGACTCGGTGGAGGGGCTGTGATATGGTTGTCTGACAATCTTGTTGCAGCTATCAGAGGAATTCCACGGCCTGAGGGAGAGAAGAAGACTTGAAGTGGAGCGTTCGCGGATGTTTTCGCTACCAAGTCCCAGTGACGATGTTTCCAATATGATGAGTATTGTTCATGGTGGTCTGGGAAACTTCCGGCAACAATCTTTCGGCCTTTGCTCGTAACAAGCTGAGTTATCGTCAGTTGAGTGACTCATTGATTTTTGAGAGGGATGGGAAACCTTACCGCAAGAGCTATGTCACTGGGCCTCTTGTATTTGTTCAACCCCCATGGAGTCGACATATGATATTTCACACCGCCGTCACCTTGAGATGGGAGGGGTCGAGTCGTATCATATTTCTCGGACCCTCGTAGCCAGATCTCTTGAATGAACTCATCCTCCTGGATAGGATAGTAAGTCCACTTGAGGAGACTTCGATCATCAAACTCAGAGTGGTCATCTATAGTGTACGGTCGGATTCTCGATGTTCCATGTTCCATGTTGCGATGAACATGAATTGAGACCATCTCATCTCTGGCCCAACACACGGAATATCCAGCTGTACTGGGTTCATTGAAAGTCAGTGTTCTTAACCTGGCCTCAAGATCCCCTTCGCCCCAACCAGCATAGTAGAATGTCATCGACTCGAGTTCAGACGGCGTTACTGGACGAGGCCAGAAAACTCGAGGGTAAATCGAAGGAGTCAATAGCTTTCGAAGCTTAAGGCCCTGGGCATACTGATTTAGCTTCTGGTGTACATAATGGTCCCATAAACTTACATCACCAAGGAAAGTTATCGTCTGGCTGTTTGCAGATACTGTTTCCCAATAGGCCGGATATAATGCATCTAAGCTGGATTCTTTCGGGTCTGAAGTGATTCGCCTGATGCCGAGGTGGTCGCTTGCAATGTATAGGTTCCTGAAACCCAAACGAGATATCACTTTCATAGTCTGACGGTTCGCCATTGAGGAATAATTTGTCAATGAACCCACGTACCCCACACCATCCATTCTGGCGGCTGTGATCAACAATGGGAGTGACAGATCAACAGACCATTCAGTCTTGCGACGCTTCGGAGAAAGCTCTGCTATGGTGTAAAGTCTGATCAACTCTTCGTCTTCAGACACGATATGCCAAAGCTCTGGCGGAAGCTTGCCATATGTTTTACGCAGGGCACTCTCTATTAATTCCCGAACACGGCGTCTCCGTCTTTCATGGTGTAACGAGGCATGACGGTAAGAGTACTCTGTGACAAGGGGGTACCGAGGGAGAGGAATTCCAAAAGGAGCGGCCATCTCAACGCATTTGGCGTGGAAGGCGATGGCGCAACCTTTGTAATGGGTGCAATTAGAACAGTGAGGGGAGGTGGTATGGAGAGATCTTTTGATGAAAAGAGGCATATGGGCTTTCTGGAGATAGATATTGAATGGGGATGAGACTTTATCATCCGGAGTCGCTGCAGTTGGTCAGCTAAGCCCGAGAGACACAACTCGACGCCGCGGACTTACAAGCAGCAATCTCCTCTTTCTCCCTGGTGATAGGGAAACGGCAGAGTCGGCAGAGACTCGCATCGAGACATACTGGGGTTTCAAGTTGATTTTTGTCGGACATGTTTGATGAAGGAACAAAACAGTCCCGTGATCCAATTTCTAGTCCTAAAACAAGAACTATGGAGTTTTAGACTGATCGTTATAAATCCGTGGTTGAGGGGGGAGAGTTTGGAGGACTCCGAGGAGGTAAGACATTTTGAGTGCTGAAGTGAGGAGAACCAAGACATAAGCTGAAGTGGTGACGTAGAACAACCAGCCACAGGACGAGAAACCTGACAGCGAATCGGTACCTCCCTTCTGGCAGTTGACTTCAACCCGCCGCTTCATTTTCCTTTGAAAAAGAACTTTATTGTATTTTTATGGCGGTCTATTACTGTTTATGTGGGCGATTGCTACACATAGAAGGCTGCTTAGACAAGTGATGAGGAATCGATACTTCTTTTCACAATGTCAGCTTCTCCCCAAAAGGATTCTACGATGGTATAATGGTTGTGATATGGCAAAAAGGAGTTGGTCTCGCAGTTCACGATTTTTGAAAACAATGTGATATATTCTGAAGCTATATTGGTAGTTTGTGCTTTACATTCTGTTCAGACGCTCAACCTCTGCATCAGTATCCAACTCTGGATAGTCCAAAGATGACTTAGGGCGTTCCAGTCGCGGCGCCCTCCACCGTCTTGGGGGAGGCTTCCTTTCCCAAATGTCTCTGTAGACTTTCTTAACTGGAATAGCACCTCCTGGGTCTATCCGGACCCTGTTTTCGGACGTTGGTAAGATAGGGAGTGGGCACTTGGTATAGGAATCCTCAGGGTCTGCAAGAAGGAAGGATATAAGGGCCGACTGTTGAGTATCGAGGAGTTGACACACACGGAATGTGACTCTTGCGCGAGTACACTGAAAGTACACGTTGGGTTCGTCGTCACCCGTCCAGTCTTGTGAATGGTCAAAGAGTGCTACACCGCCAAGGATGCGATTCTCTGCCCAATATCCAACCATGTCATCGACACCGTTTGGGTACCGATCATGAGCAGTGAACTGAGTCGCGATGAACATTGTCGGCTTCGGTGGAAAGCGACACAAATCATCGGGAGGTCGCTCCCACTTGACGGTAGACTCAACATCATGACCGGCAGTTGTAGCAGAGTCGTGGAATTTCTCTATCTGTGACAGTTGAACACCGATCTGATGTAGAGTACACGCAGTCATCTCAATCAGTCGTAGCTGAAAGGATCGAGAAGAAGGTTCCGTCTTTTGATACGCATTTAATTTCTGCAAGATGTTAGCAAATACAACACGTCATTGAGATTTGCTGGGGAGTATACCTCCAGATCAACCATTACATCAGCCATTGAGAACTGCGCACGGAAGCCTTTGGCCTTGTCTAATGCTCCTTCACAGAGCGTTTTATGATTGATTATAGGATGAGAAGGTTCATATGTGGCCGAATATCGGTCCCGGACAACATCGGCGGTTGGAAGACCGTCGATAATCTGGGCGTATGTCATAAGCGCGATATCAGTGTTAAGAACATTGCGGAGGGCTAAAGACAAAGAATCATAATGACATCCCTCAAGTCGGTCGAGGCTAACATATTCTGGAGATGACATTTTGGTTTCCTGGAAAACAAAAGTGGTCTGTATGCTCGCAAACGAGGACAGACGAGCGCTGAAGTAGAATGGCGGAGGAGAGTTCCATTGAGTCAGGCATATCCTAAAGCGCGCGGCTGCCTGCAGACCGACCTGTAACAGGTGTGGTGTTGGTGGGGCTGAGCGCCCAAGGCTCTCTCTCCTTTGATCTGACCAACAGAACTAACTATCGCCAAGGGGCATAATATCTAGATCAAGACAATCAGGGGCCGAATTACAACATTTGCAGGGGCCTGAGTTCATACATCGACAGGAAACAAGAGCGGATCCCTGACAAGCCGCTCCATATCTTCTGTCCTGATGTGGATAGAAACATCAACCCCATTATCCGTCCAATACTTCCCCAGAGGACCCGATGCTTCTTTTATCAACACGTTTCCATCCATCTCCGGAACTACACCCTCGGCATAATGACACGTGGATCCAAATCCAAAGTCAACATCATATATCCCGGCACGGGCCCAAGTCGTCACCAAGTTATGCCGCCTCCCCAAGAATGCTTGCCATATCCGTTGAGGGGACTTTTCAAAAGCTAGACTGTGCAAATGGGCAGCCATGTTGGAGGAGTCGGAGATCGTCTTGAGTGTGTTGCGGACTTGAGTTGCTACCTGAGTTATGCTGGATGGGTTGGCAACTTGGCAGGCAGGGAGTTCAATGTTCATCATCACGACTGGGGATCCGAGGAAGCCCTCTTTGAGTTGGAAGGACGAGCGAACGCCGTAAACAAGATCGCAGTGGATTGGATCTGTGTCATTTTCGAGGCCGCGAGCGCGAGCGATGCAGGACCAGATGTGAGATAGTATTGCATCGTGTTGGCTTAGCTTCTGTGACGAGTTCTCGTTTGCCCTTTTCCAAAGACATATCACTTGTTTCTGGCTCAAGTGAACAATGTAGTTCGAAACAGGCTCAGCAACATTCCACTCGGCCCATGGCATTGGTTTGCCGACGGGCTCAAGGTCCTGCTTGTCAAAAGGCAAGGGGATCTTGAACGGCCAAGGGGGCGTTGAATCTGGGTGCCACCAGTCGAATCTATGCATTGGTAAACTTCTTGCTCGTTGTATGATATCCAGGTCTGGTACGTCGGCATTGATGTCTCCAGCTGCATAATTGTCGATAAGAGTAGGGTTGAACACAGGTTTTGAAGCAGGAAGTGTATTCCCTAAACCTTGGCGACTTTCGTTCGCCCAGTGTTTGATAAAAGCGAGAAGAGTCGTGGCGTCTGCGAGAGGATGCCCTCCATTGAGGGCAAGGGCAAAGCCACCGCAAGACAATTCTGTGATTTGAATGGCGAGAAGAGGATATAATTGACCATTTTCGTCCTTCACGGTATCCCTTAGTGGCTGAGCAATGGTGGCAGGGGCCATGAACTTCTGAAAGACACTGGAGTCGCACTTCCAGAAACCTTGACTGCGTATCCTATCTGCGGGATATAAAGACTCCAGCATAGCATCGCATTTGGCATGAACAAACTCCACACCAGGATCATTATCAGTTCCATAATGCGCATAGAGACGTCCAAACCGCCGAGTATGAGGCGGAAACGACCCTGCTTCTGGCGGAACAGTGCCATCTGTTGATTTTACAGCCTTCAGATGGCCGCCCCATTGTGGATAGAACCGAAGAGTCCGTGCCAGGGATTTACGTAAATGGTAGGCCAAGTTGAAATCATCGCGAGTAGGCTTCTCAAAGAGCCATATGGCACTGGCGTTGGAGAAGTTGGCGGTTGTGCTGTCGAGGAGAGATAGAGGAATGGCTTGTTCTTGAGAGTTAGTAATGTTTAGGCGGTGAGACTCGACCACTGATATGTTGTGGGCAGCCATGATTGACATTAGAAGGTATCATAAACTGGACTGAGCACTTGCATGAGTGAAGCCAGAAAGGCAATGGCCATTTATAATATTTTTCAGATTGGTGGTCCACTTTATCAGATCTGGAGTGTTCCGTATTGGGATTATGAGGGATGAATCATTTCGGCGAGCCTAATTGAGCCACCGGGTCTCATTGAGCTACTCCAAAAGCTCTGAATAAAATGCAATAGATTGAACCAAGATATAATATGTCGTGATCTCTAGTCGATATCGCAAGCCACGATTAGTGTCAATTCCCAACCTCATCTTGACAGCCAGGAAAGAAGATTCCGGATCGAATGAACAGTTGCAATATCATGCTCACTAAACACTCCACTCAATGTCGCATCTGGATGTTCCTCTATCTTGCAAACCTTGCCTTCCGGCTTCTCATCTGACGACGACCTCCAATGCTTCAAATCGGCGATGTTGTCGCATTCATCTTTCGGGTCGAGTAACACTGGGCTCCAGCCTGCATTCGCTGACCCAAGTACATCTTTGGAATAATCATCACCAACATACACCTTTCGCCAACTATTGGTCTCTCTTTCAGATTCGCTCAAGCTTTTTCCGCTGCGAGCGCTGATGACTTGCGCGAGCATGTGTTCTGCAGCGCTGAAGATGCGCTCGTCTGGTTTCTCAACGCCAACGTCGTAAGACATACAATGAAAGTCGATATCGTGGGTCTTGTCTTTTAGCTTGCTGAGATCAGAGTCGGTGCCGTATCTCAATGGGCTCACGGCGAGTCCTAAAGATGAGAGAATGCTGGGAATACGGTCGTCTGAGTTTGTTATGACACCAACGACAAGACTGTCGAAATTATGAGGTGGATTTTGTTTCAACTTCTTGAAAGCCTCAACGAGCCCTGATTCGGTCTCATAACCTTCTTTCGAAGCGAAGCGATGCAGCAACTTCGGCGCTAAATCTTTTGGTAAGGGCTTGTCATCCTTCGCCAAAGACGTGAAGGTATTATGGATGACCTGAGTGATGTTAGCGTTGCTTTATCTGATGCAGCTCCCGCATACTAACGTTAGTCCACCAATTAGTCGCTCCTAAACCTGTCTCTTTTCCATAATTAGGATTCTTCTTGGACTCCTGTTTGAAGGAGGTCTTGAAAGCGGCTTGTAGCTCATCGTCGTTGAAGTTGGTAAAACCGCATTGGCGAGCAACATCAGCGTATTGCTGCGCAACTGGACGAACAGGTCTGATCAGAGTTCCAAACGCATCGAAGCATAGGAGAAGGTTTCGTTTTGACATGATTGGCTGGACCGCAAGGTTTATTGCTGGAGGGAGAGGATGAAGTTACAGGTTCAAGAATGGCATTGTTTTTAACTCCACCAGATGATTACGTCATCTCGCGACGTCGTTTAATATGTGAGCTGGATAAAATACGGCATTCGACCAGGATATTATGAAAGTGACAATCTCGTGCGTGTTGATAGTGAGAGCTCAGCAATTACACATTGATAGGGATCAACACTACTTACATATGCTTACGAAATATGTGTCATGTTAGAGCTGTCACCATGAGGATATTCACAATTGCAAGTTGGGAACTAGTATGCCTGAATCTCGTGTATCTATTCAGGGGGGACTCTGAGTTTAAGATCTAGCTGTCTATCCGTGTTCCTATCCAGCTGTCAAGAAGTTCCGAACCTAAAAGCCCAAACAACTACTCATGTCCAAGTGCAAATTCCTAAACTCGTGCCGTGCTTGCGCATCTGTCTTGTGACTTCTTTTTGTCTAGCCTAGACTCCGACCGGGAAACATATCTGATAACAAAGGGAAAATTGGGGATTGTTGGTTGTCCATGCTGCTTACATGCGAGGCTGGATCAAATACTGATGCATCCCAGAGTTGGGAGCCTTTCCGAGAGTCTTGACATCCAGGCCCTGAGCCTTAGCGATAGCATGGATCTCATCCTCTCCGCGCTTCCAAGAGGGAAACATAGTGTAGACAGTTCCCTTCTTGATGAAGAAGTCGTTGTAGCGGTGGCAAACCATGTCGTGCTGAGCAACTACTTTGAAGTAGTGCATGGAATTGTCAAGCTTCGACTCGTAAGTCCAGGCGACGCGAGGGTTGGCAAAAATGTCGGCATGGTTCTGGATACCTTGGAGGTAAGAGTTGAAAAACGCATCGTAAGCCTTGGTCTGGTAGGCCGCATGAGTGGACGAGGCCTCGGTGCCAGAGGGTCCATCTTGACCGACGATCAACTTCGAGTAGGGAGATCCAGAGAGATGCTTGGAGAACTCATTGCATCGGTCAACACACATCTGGTCCGGAGCGTTGAAGAAGATAGAACCGAGAGACAAGAAGATGCGAGGGTTGGGGAGAGTAGCAAAGTACTTGTCACCCTGGATGAAGTTACCCCACAGGCCAATGCAGGTGATTTGAGGGAAGTCGGCAGCTGACTTGTTGACATGCTGGGTCAAAGACTCCTTGCAGAGATCGAGGGCGATGTAGATGCAAGGCTTGCCCTGCTGGGTGAAAGCCTCGACATAGGGAACGAACTTTCGGGAGTTAGCGGCTCCAAGGTCGACGATGACCGCACCGGTAGCTGGCATGTCTTTAACGACGTCGAAAGCAGTAGACTTGATGATTTCAAGCTCATCAGTGGTCTGGTAGGAGTTGTCGGCGATCTCGCACCAATGGTGCATGCCGGTAGTGTACGCAACCTCCTTTGGGAAGTAGCCCTCTCCCTTGAAGGCGCTGGGGAGCTGCGAATCGAAAGTAGTGTCGAGGGTAGATCCGCCGATGTCGATGATTGTCTTGTTGGCCGGAGCCCAAGACTTGGTGTACAGGGGAGACATATCGTTGATGTCGGAGGGGATGAAAGTTTTGTTCAGTGTTTTGAGACGTCAGGTCTTGTGTAGAGGGAAGATGGAAGATTGTTCTGATCAAGAATAGTGTTGATCAAAGATTGGGTAAAGGATGGGATGGTTGATCGTTGTGGTGAGGAAAGGATGAAGTCGAGATTGCCGGAGAGGACATGGGAATTTATACGGTAGAATTTTAAGAAGATTTAGAGGCTGTTCTGCAGCTTTCCCTCTGTTCTGGCAGTGCCAGATGCTTTGCGGCCGCATTGCCAGTGGTTACCGTGGTGTTCGAGCCGTTTGTTCAAAAACAGTGGAGGTGAAGCCTCTGTCTGACACTTGCAGCTGGGCCGCGCAGTACACTTGGTACTGCGACCTGTTTGGCAGTGCCATGACAGGTTGTGTTATTCCATGAGATGTCCAGGAGAGGCTCTTTCGAAGCGTCTGTGAGCTTTGAAAGAAAGGCATTCAAGAGATGGACAATGCCTGTGAACAAGTCAACTCATTCTGATATCAGAAAGGCCACATCAATAATATTAGAATTGAGCACATTTTGAATCAAGGTCTGTTATTTTAGCTGCTCAACCCAGTAGCAAATATGTAAAATTGAGTGCTGTTGTCCCCCAAGCCCCTGAACTGATTCCCGTCACAGCAATGGATGTAACTCGTAGATCGCTTATCCTACCAGGTCTCTATAAACACATTTGCTTTTAGAGACACGAAAGAGGGACCACTAGACTTTTAGGAAAATCATTTCACTTGATGAAAACTTCAGATATCACAGCAAGCTACCTAGCTGCCCAGGAGGGCCGGCCAAAGTCCCAACTTAAGGGAACTCACCCAGGGAGCGAGAAAAGACCAGAATATAATATAGGGTAATGGAAGAAACTTGGAAAACAGTATTCTAAAGATATCCTGAACGTATGCCAATTTACTTAAGTAATTTTATTATTTAGAATCAAGGTCCCGAGTTTTCTTTCTTCCCCTTGGAGAAACAGCCATTGAGGGTGTTACATCGTTATAAAGACTCTACGTATCAGATGAAAACGAGAAATATTCAACACTATTCACGATCGTCCTTGGTTAATCAGCAGTGGTACTTAAGGAAAAGGTCATTGGCTCGGTAGACGTAGATCATCGTCCGCGCTCATGGTTCTATCATGGGCTTGCCAGGTTTGACAGATCTGACAGGCTTGTGTAAATACGACAGGCTTCTGGAAACACTGGATGAAAAGGAAGTGCTGGCGAATTGGCTAGTGCACCACTTTGCAGCTAACTGTTATCTGATGTTCTTGGCAAGATGTCTTGAACAGGCAAATTCTTCAGTGTTCGTTGCAGGGTAGATGCGCTCAAAAGGCCGTCTTGGCATAACGGGAAATTTGTCAAAGTCAAAATACGAATAATATGCGAGATCTAGGGGTCCTGAGTTACACAGTCGCATCGGTTGTGGCGATCATCAGATGGACGTTAACATTGGGCGGCCTCTGGACAAAACTGGGTTTGAAAGACGATGACTTCGTTGAAAGATGGCAATATAACCTTAACAGAAGCTCACCCAAAACTGGATCCTGACTGTTAAGATCTTACTCCCAACTCCGCCGCCACTTGCGAAATACTCGTCACCAGAATGCAGGATGTGTGGCTGGGTTCACCATCATGAAGCTCACGCCACAGGGTCTTGCAACAAGATCAATGTGCTATTAAGTCATGGAGTAGTCATTGCGCGTTAGTGGCAGCTCCCAAGAGGTGATCAGCGGTGGCTGAGGGGTTCCAAGTTGCGACCAGGTTAAATGACCTCATCACCCTTCGTCATATTGCAACGTCCATCCTTCGATAAGCCTGATTGACATTTGAACCGTTATCTCGCCGTTTCATCAATCTAATTCTGTCAAACCATCAGTAATTGTTCATACACAGTTGTTCATCTTCACAATGTCGATACAGGACGATCACCCTTTTGGCAAGGACAAAGAGAAGCGTTCAAAATGGAAGATCTTTAGCTCCTCGAAAGACAAAGACAAGCGCAAAAGTCAAGAACTTCAGATCCCAGAAACAGCAGAGACTTCAGGCGATTCAACATATGGAAGCAGTGAACCCAACAATTCATTGACAACAGAGGGCGATCTGAGCAACACAAAGAGTAACAGTGGATTGAGTCCAGGAAAGACACCAGACAATGCGACGCCTACTCCAAACCTCAACCCAAATTCGGGACCAGACTCTTACACCAGCCCGACCATCAAAAGAGAGACAGTAACCAATCCAAATACCGGACAGACAATTACAACTACAACGACGACTACGACTACTACTACCACCGTCACAAATTCCAATGGCACGACCCAAACAATTGAGGAACCTCATCCAGTCATGGAGTTACCAACCGTCAGCAACCAAGACGTCACACCATCCCCGCATCCACCGCCTGTAGCACAGCCCGAGCCCGTACAACACATAACGCCCACGCCCGTTGAACCATCCCCAATTACCCCAACAGCACGTCGCAAGAGCCTAGAGACTCCAGGCCGACGCATAATTCCACCCCGCGATCCGATTCCGTCTCAGATTTCCAGCTCAGATAACAATTCGCCCGCAATTCCAGAGCGAAACGTCAGACGCTCGGCCGAGTTCGTTCCAGCGCCTTTACAAGTTGGCCAGGGCGCTTTTCCGCCCCCGCCTGCGCCTGGGGATAAACCTTCTGCTGTGAATTATTCCCGACCTGCTAATAAATCGACAATTGCGAATTTGAAGTCTGCTGCAGCTGGTATCCATGTAATTTCCCTTCAATTGAGTTGTATCGATTGATACTGACGAATTTACAGGGCGCCGGCGAAACTCTTCGCGGAACACTAAACTCCAGCGTTGACAAACACTTCGGCGGCACTCCCCAAGCAATTGAAAAGAACCAAGCAGCCATCGACGCAGGCCGCTACGAGATCGACAACCGCACATTCTACCATCCAAACGAATACCGTTTAACACGGCCAGAAGGCTCCGGCCCTTCCCCCGAAAGACCGCCTATTCCTGATGCTCAATACGACGATCCGCCGTTCAACATGGGAAACACGACAGGAAGTCCTGCGGTGACGGATAAAGAGAGGGAGAAGAGACATAGCAGACTGGGAAGCTTGTTTGGTAAGAATGGAGGACGTTCGGCGTCGCAACCTGGTGCTGATGCTACGCCGAGGGCGGAGAGGGGGAAGTTGAGAAAGAGGAGCAGTTCGGGGCCGGGGACGCCGAAGTTGAGTGTCGTGGGAGAATAGTAACGCGCCGCAGGAGTTGTATCGTATATCTAGCTTAATAATGCCACATTACGTACTCACAACATTGCCATCGATGGCCGACATTCTGTGATGCTCACGACTTGATGCTTAGGTGCATCCAATGGCAATGAAGCATCCTCACATCGAGACACGAAAGTTGCAACGCAAAAGTTCATTATTGGTATCTATCGAAGCTGTGAATGTCCGACTAGTTTGAAACATAATGAGCGACGTATTCAACCTCCATATGGTTTCCAATTCCATCCTTGGTGCTGGAGTTAGGAACGCCAGGCTATAATCTTGTTAGTCAACGTCTCATTTCTTCGGATTTTTCAACTTACCCAATCTCCACCAACGGCAACATTGAAGATGACAAACATAGGACTATGGCAAAGACGCTTCCAAACCGTTGCATTGCCAATCTGAGCACCTGTAACACGATGAAAGACCGTTCCATCGAGATACCAAGTAATAGACTGGGATCTCAGATTGCTGCTTCGTCGATCAAACTGGACCCGCCAGACGTGATACTTGCTATCAGGAAGCTGGACATTCGACGCGATACCGTTAGGCTCGTTGCAGATTCCGCCGGGTGCTTTGTCACAATGAACAGCGCCATAGCCAATCTTCTGCCCGTTGACATTCTCCATGATATCAACCTCTCCGCAAGCAGGCCACTCAACACCATTCCGGATCGCATCACCAAGGAGCCAAAAGGCCGGCCAGATTCCCTGCTTGCTCCGCGCCGAGTTACCCCCCAGCCGCAAACTCGCCTCAACTCTAGTGATCTTTCCAAGTTTGGGCGTGAGGGTATACGTGCTCTCAATTCGACCAGACGTCCATTTCTTCGTCTTGCTCGAGAACTGGGGAATCAGCTGCAGTGTATTCTTGCCAGTTTGTCGAAGAACGCTTGTGCTTTTCACGTAGGCTTGGACTTCGTTGTTATAGTTCTTTACGCGCTCGATGATGTTCCATGTGCTTGTGCTGGGGAATGTGTTGGCTTGGCCTTCGAAGCCTTGCTGCCAGACGCGCGTGTAGCCGCTGTAGGCGGGTGGTGTGACTGCGGCTGCGATGGCGAACAGACATGTGAAGACGGTGAGAATCCAAGCAGAGAACATGGTGAGAAAAATTTAAAGATAAGAGGGAAAGATAAGGAAAGGAATGCTGCGGTGTTACCGCGTAAAGGGGAAAGGGGAGATAGTGCAAAGCGCACTTTAAGGAGAGTCGTCACGAAGATGGTCAGAGTGAAATACCGTCAACTCCATTTTTTTTTTTAGGGAAATCCGCTTGGATATATAGATTCCCCATTTCCTTTGAGCTTACGAATGCCATACCGGTCTAGAATTGCTAGACGCCGTTCTGATAACAATAGCTTGGTGTCTGGAACATGTCTACGGCTGGTTTCAATCCTTAGATCCAACGTGGGCTAACCCGGAACAGTGAAGCTAAGCCAAACGCAGCGCATTTCTCGACGCCACCATCTTCAATAGTCTCGTTTATTTGATTGAAATATTGGAATTTTATGGAATTGTGGCTTGATGGCCCTGGGCTATTGTGGGATTAAGCTTTCGTCCCTGATTCCAGGGCAAAAAAAGGTTAATGGATCTGGGTAAGCGCCGCTGCGCATGCAAGGAACGCGCCACTCTATTAGGTTCATGGGAATGATTGAGGAATTGGATGGGAGTCTGGGCTTTTGAGAGAGGGTTGAGAATGAAGGGATGGGGCTTTGGGGTGTCGCGCAACTTTGAGATAACCTTGGTTGTATTGAAAGAATCCCGAACTTGGGATACTCTAAACTATACATCTCGTAAAGCATTCAAATAAAGGTCCTGCTGCGTTTCTCCTTGTCGACAAGAGTCGCCGCCCTGAACACGCACATAACATGACGTGCCTCCATCAATCCCTTCAGGTGGTGTTCAATCTCGATAGATCCTTCAAAACAGCAGTTCTGACAAGAGTGAAGAAGCCCTTCATGTGTACAAGGAAACCAAAGACGGCAGCCACAGGGATCAGTAAGGGGATTATACCCACGAGCAAAATCGGAGTCGTAGACATCCGCATAACAAGAATCCCGAGCAACGCCCAAAAGCCAGGACCGATCATTTCAATTTCTGAAAATTTCTGCAGTGGGACATGTTCCACGTACGGGCCAACTTCGTAGCTCATCACCACGAAGCACAGGGCGAAACTTGTGAAGAGGAGCATCATGTCCAAGCCGAGAATTGCTGTGGTGTAAGGGTGGCGTACTGCACCAGTTCTGTATATGACGTAGAAAGATGCCACGTTGGTGAGGAGAGAGAGGACGAGGAAGGCGACCAACATGTGGTCGAGACTTTCTGCTGTGTTGTAGTCGACAATGTGTACTCTGATGCGATCTTTGCAGACCTCTTCCAAAGTCTCATTCCATTTCCAGGGTTCGCAGTGCTTGAAATTGTCGATGTCTTGGATTACAGCTTCTGTAAGGTTGAGCGCTCCGGGGAAATGGCCTGTGCAGGTCTTTTTCGCCGTCCCATTGATTCTGCATAGACCTTGAAATGTTATTAGCGACTGAATGATGTAGACAACAAACAAAACTCAACCGAGCTAGTGATGCGTGGAGTGGTCGCTTACCAGAAATCCCAAGCTGGTACACGTCCGGTATGATATCTTTCATCGCGACCGCGCATTCTTCTTTCTAAACAAGGTCGATCGTTTCGCGTTTCCAGTTGACGAGGCTGTATTGCGGGGCTGTTGGGGAGTCGCCTGCTGATAGGAAGCATACCTCGAAGGCGAAAATGACTAGCCCACGATGGTAAGCAGAGAGTGCGATGGGGGAGATGGGAGAAATGCGCACCTATATTCATAGTCATGACTATATAACGGCCTGCCATTGTAACGAATGTAAATATTGGGTTGCTGATATAAAAAAAATGCGACACCGTCAGTGTTGCGTTGATGCAGAAAGGAAATTACTGCTTTGGTGGAAGTTAATGGTGGATGACTCGGAGTCTCAAAAGGTAAGGAACGAGAAAGTCTCTTGCCGGCGGACCACCTGCACCGTTCCGTATTGCCGGTACACGTGTTGCTGGCTGCGATCTAGGTAATCATGAGGCTCTTCCGAGTGGCCAGCATGGGAGCTAGGTGGCTAGGGGAGAAAGAAAACTCGGGAACTAATCCTAAATGACGAAAGGGTTTAGGTAACTTAGGATAAGTTTAGCATAGGCTTAGGATGGGCCTAAGATAAGCTTAGGATAAGTTTAGGATATCTTGCCCCTGACGGCTGGTGAGGTGTCAGACAGTCTAGACGTGATTACCCCGGTCTTGCAACTGCCGATGCTGACGGGAGGGTAAGCTTACGAGAGAAGCTTAACTCAAATATGCCGACCTGCATACCGCACGTGATCAAGCTATAGAGTTTCTTCGTTACGAGAGGCTTCAAACATTCGTATATATCAAGCTATCATTCTATTCTAATTCGCTAATTCATATTTTCGCTAGTCATAAATCCAACTCTCCATAAGGTTGAGCTACCTGCGACAGAGCAGGCCACTTGTACAGCTTATGCTCTGTATCTTGAGCAGCCTGCTGGAAGTACTGCATAACATCATTCCACAGACTGTCAGCATTCTCTTGCTTACTCAAATCAATAGGCTCCAAGTTGTTGGCGATCTGTGAAATTTGGATTCCAGCTGCGGCGAGTCTCTTGAGGACATCATCGTGATCGAATCTTTGCTCCATTGTTCCAGGGATGGAAACCTTCTTGAGTGTTTCGACGAATCGGGGCTCCTGGGCACTTGCGCGGCCGATACCAACACCGTCGATGACCTGAAGAGAATCAACCATCGCCTTGATGCTCTTGAAACCTCCGGTGGAAAAGATCTTGATATCGCGCCTCAAAACCTTGACGATCTCCTCAGCTTGAACAAGGAAGTAGTTCTCTCGCTTCTTGTTCTCTTCCCGCTCGTGAGCAAAGGCGAACTTCTCGTAGTTTCCTCCAGAAAGCTCAATAAAGTCAACCTCGGCTTTCTCGAGAGCGACAGCAAAAGCCTTGACGTCTTCGATATCAATACCGCCAGGGGTGTACTCGACAGAGTTGGCCTTGATACCAACGATGAAGTTGGGGCTCACGCGACGCTTGATCTCGGCAAAGACCTCGAGAACAATGCGCATTCGGTTCTCGCGACTACCGCCGTACTCATCGGTTCGCTTGTTAGTGCGTGGAGAGAGGAACTGGGCCAAGAGATAACCGTGAGCGCCGTGGAGCTCAATGCCGTCGAAACCAGCCTTCTCGAGGAACTCAGCGGCGTGAGCGAAACCGTTGATGATGTTGGCGATATCCTCCTTGGTAGCAGGTCGAGGAGCAGCGAATGTCCTTCCAGACAAACCAGAGCTGACGAGCTGGACGTCTGAGGCACTAATGGGGTGGGGGTTAACCCAGTCCTCGACTTGACGACCAGCATGAGAGACCTGAGCGACCAAGAGACTGCCGTTCTTCTTGGCCTCGGTGGCCATCTCCTTGAAGCCGTCAAAGCGACGACCCTCGAAGGGCTCATCAGCGGGGATGACGAGGTTGCCGGGGGCTTCGAGGTTGATGCCGTCAATGATAACGTTGCTGGTTAGGATGGTGCCCCAGCCACCAGCACCCCAGTTTCTGTAGAGGGTGATGAGTTCTGGTGTAGGATATCCTCGGGCAGAGACGTCTTTGGGATCCCATGTAGCGAGCTTCTCAGACATGGCTGCCTTGAGGAAGCGATTGGGCGCTTGTCGCTTAGCGAAAACATAGTCGAGAGGTTGTAATAGAGGCGCAGGGTCAACGACCTCGTTTCCGTATCTTGGAGGAGCCATTTTGAAATATTAATTACAAGTGCTGTTAACAACTGGGATAATTCTTAAGAAAGCAAGGTCTCATCACTATTTTAGACGCGACGCAACAAGTCTTTATATAAACTCTATAAAATTCTATGCAAATCTTGCGCCATAACAAAAAGAACAGACCACTCCGCAAGATCGTGACAAGGTTACAGCAAAAAGTCCGCAAGTGGAGTTGGTGATGGGGCCTTTGCCTCGGTACATGAATAGTTTAGTCCTAATCCGACGGGAGAGTTACTCAGCCGAGTATATGAGCCGTGCCCATGGAACATTCTGTGACGTTGACAGTAACGTTATGCGGCGCGCGGTTAATTCCGTCGAATCTATCCGTATTTATAAGCTAGCTAAAGCGTGTTGCTTTCAAAGGTTGTTGCATGATGTTCAAGCTTTTATTGGTCATATTCAGAGCAACGTGGATCAGTTATTGGACAATCATGTACATATTGGATGCTTTAATACCCTGAGACCTTTTGGTTCGGAATTGTCACACTTTTCTTATCAATGTTCGTATGGAAGTTCCTTACGAGGTTCTATACGTCGGGGCAATTGTTGCACCGAACAAGGCACGGTCCCACAAGCATTGACGCTTTGGTAAAGATTGCCGCTCGTATCCACTTCACCGCCGTTAATTGAGTTTGAGGCGATAGATGATCTGCCATGCGCATGCATAGAGCAGAATGGCATGACAACGTGATGCTGTAGAATCAATCCCATAAGCAAAATCCCGTCAAAGGAGGAATCAATGGAGTTGTATGATATCACCTTACTCCCCCGAATCCTTCGCCCAACTGGGTCAAAATAGATGTTATCGTTATTTGCTTCATTCTTTATACTCTTCGTACCCTAGACTGAGTTTGCCTCCCAAAGCCTCTCGATTATTTATTGATTAACGAGTTTATGCCTGAGGTTCTCATAGACAAGCACCATCCTGTGAGTATTGTATGCTGGAGTTAGGTGTCGGGAACTTGACCATGGTGTTGTTCTCAAAATCAGAATTCTTTGGGATGAGTAGTTTATACTAAACTATCAAACATACCTACAGCAATCTCACCAGCGCGTGAAAGGGCTTATGCCTTGACTGAGAGAGGAAAGAAAACTCAAGACCTTGACCCTAAGCAATAAAATAATTCGGGTAAATCTGGCCTAAGCCGAAGGTTCTCTTCACCAAGTTTATCTTAGCATTCTCGTTTCAAGTCTCGAGTTTTCTTGTTCTCAAGGCTTATCTACCAAGCAAAACTTCAAGCTGCATCCCGAAGAGTCTTGTACAAATATGTGCCCTGGCATTGTTCACCAATGCAACTCGATCTTCTCACCGACAATCTTTGCATTAAACCACTCCACAATCTCGATCTTGTCCCGAACAACCTTTGCGCCCCGAAGGACATCACTTCGAATCAAAGCCTCAGCCGCCCACCAAAGCCCAGCAGACGCAAGATTCCGCGCAATGCACTGTCGTGAGCCAGCTCCGAAGTAGAAGCTGTCACGCAACATCTCCTGAGACGGATTCAGCCATCGCTCTGGCATGAACTGACGCGGATCTGGAAAGGTTCCAGGATTATGGTGCAGCATGAATGCGCCGGCGCCGACGCTGGTACCGGCTGGAATGTTGGGCAGACCGGGAACCTGCATTCCTCCAGGAGGGACAATACGGGGGAAGCGAGTTGGATTAGCCATGGAGAGACGGAGACTTTCTTGGACGACTCCTGTGAGATACGGCAAGGACTGGGCATCAAGTTCAGTGTTTTCGATGACTTCCTTGTAAACGCGGTCGTATCTTGAACTGGGGTTAACTCTCCTCTCGAAAGGGAATCGGGCAACTTACTTCTCGGGATGCTGAGCCAAGTTCCAACAAAGTATCGCCATTGTCGTCCCAGCAGCGTCGGTACCAGCAAACATGACATCAACTACTTGAGCTATAGCCTCTTCGCGCGAGATACCAGCAGCCAGCAGTCGGCCTTGGAAAGTTTCTGGTTCAACGTCCTTTTCTTCGACGATACTTTTATCAACCACCCGAGTAGCATACTCTTGTATCATATCCGTACTCTGGGCAACGAGAAGCTTCTTCTTGTCAAGCTTTGCTGACCATTCGTCGACGAGGTCATAGAACCATCCTGGTAGGTAAAAGAACCGGCCTCCAGCGACGAAGTTGTTGATGAACTCGGTGACACGGAGGCGACCATTACTGATGCCATTGAAGCATTCGCCAAATAGGTAGGCTGTCACTGTATCTAGAGCGAGAGCGCGAGAGAGGTTGAGGACATCTACTGCAGCACCGTTTGCTTCATCCTTCCTGCGCTGCATCTCAGCCACAAAAGCATCGAGAACCTTGTCAACGTCCGGTTTGCCCTTTGCAATTCGTTGATGTGCGAACATGGGCGCAACAGCTTTGGCCCTCGGTGCCCGATGAGTTGGGTCCAGAGCCGAGAAGATAGTCTCAAAGCCATTGACGTCGTAATTACGGTAGATAGGACTTTTCATGTAGCCGCCGTTCTTGATGTAAATAAGGCTGAGAGCCGCGCCATCAGATACGTCGACTTCATTGGGGGCGATTCTCACAACCGGGCCATATTTCTTGTGAAGCCTGTCGATGACGCGGCACTCAGTTCCTGTCCAGGTGAGCCACCAGAGCCAGATGGGGGTGAAGCGGGCGACGAGAGGGCCTGGGATGTGACCGAGGGGGTCATTGTACAGTCGCCAGAGAAGGGCAGTCAGGAGCGCCACTGTGATAGCCGCGCTGACGTGTAGGGGGCTTGCGAGGCCTTGGATATAATTAGAAGTGTCGACAGCCATGATGTTTGAAAATGTGAAAGGAGATTTGCGGGCGGAGAAGAAACGGCGAGTCCGAAGTGAAATGAACAAGGAGTGAGGTCAGCTAATAACGGTTGCAAGGCAGAGTTGAGGCTTGAAGCGGGGTGCGTTGGTGACGCCCGGCTCTGGTGTGTATTAGGTGAGTGTTGTTTAATGTACCTCCAGGCGTGTTCAACGTTTCCTCGGTCCAATAGGCGTGTCTGACACTCTGTTGTGCTGCACCTAAGTATTATGGCTTGAAAAGAGTAAGAGGCAATGTGTAGGTAGTCGCGTGATGGAGATGCTCACATCCACCCACTAGGTTCAAGCAATATGCAACAATTGGATCCATGCCAAAACGTCAATCGTGATCTTCAGACAAAATTATTGCCCCCCGGCTTGCCATCAATACAAGACATGCCTTTTCACTTCTTGTTTTCTCAGCCTGATTCTGTACATCCGATGAAGTACTCTGCACTGTAGCACACCACGCATATGCCACACCGGTCATCCACCGGCAGACCAATAACATCGAACCTTCCACTGTAACATGAAGTCTGCAGTCGTACCGAAACGTCTCATACGAGACATGTGCACGCCCGTCAGCCTGCCTCCGTTACCACCAACTTGCGACTGCCCTGTGTAATACCTGGTAGGGCCTGTAATACAGGCCCTCGCTCCCACTGTGACGACACCTGTATACCTGAGGCTCACTGTAGCCATACTCCAAGCATCTAATTGCCCTCCTCGACATCCACAATCTCTACACCTACATCCCATCATCGCTTTCATTTTAGCCGCTTCTCACGTTACAACAAAATCAAAATCTGCCTTGCATGCATGCACACACAATCCGACACTATGAGTTTTGGTTTCTCCGTGGGTGATATGCTTCACCTGATTGAGCTGGCCCAGAAGACCCGGCGATCATTCATCGATGCGCCAGCTCAATTCAGACAAATATCCGAAGAGTATCACAGCCGTTAGACCCTGTACGTAGAGAGTATTTGACTGACAAAGAAAACAGAGTTAGAACACTCTCAAATGTCTTGCGCGACCTTGAGGACGTTATTCCCGAGCGTGCGCTGCCAGAGGCTCTATCCGAGTCCCTCAGGGACCATGGTGACGTTTGTACCCACTTACTGGAGGAGATACAAGCGGTGTTACTCAAGTACCACGCTCTAGATGGCAAGAATGGTAAAACGCGAAAAATATGGAAGAGAATTCGCTGGGAACCCGATGACATTAAAGATATGCGACAGCGATTAACCTCCAACATTGTCTTGTTAAGCACCATCAACGATACATTGACTGGGTACGTGGCACATCTTATCACGGAATCAGGCAGGCTGACAGATCCGCAGCCACTCTCTTGTCAAGGTACAGGAGGGGATCGATAGGCTTCATGACTTTAATGAAGACCAAGAGTTCACTACTATCGCGGCATGGCTCTCGTCGCTACAGAATGCAGCGCAGCATAACGATGTATTGACCAGACGCCACTCCGGTACTGGGAAATGGTTCCTTACCTCACAGCAATATGTACATTGGCGAGAGTCAACTCGCGGCACGCTGTTCTGTCCTGGTCTTCCGGGTGGAGGCAAGACCGTCATTGCTGCGTCTATTATAGACGACTTGCTGCATCGGTTTGAGCCAGAGGACAGAGTCGGTGTCGCATTCGTATACTGCAGTTATAAGCGACAGCATGAGCAGAGTGTTGAAGCTTGTATGGCCAGTCTGCTCAAACAGCTTGTCCAGCAATTGCCCGAGATGCCCCCGACCATACACAGTTTGTATCGCCGGCACAAGAACAACCAGACAAGGCCATCTTTGGATGAGATTGTCCAGGCGCTTCAAGCTGTTATTGACTCTCGCGAACAGGTCTACTTGGTAGTAGATGCACTAGACGAGTACTCCAAGACGGATGGCGACTTGACGGGCTTCTTGGACGGCATGTTCCAGTTGCAGTCAGAGCGCAACGTTAACATTCTAGCGACATCGCGACCGAACATTGCCGGTATCAGGCGGTACTTCAACAACGGCATGGAATTGGAGATCAGCGCCCGAGAGGAAGACGTGCGCCAGGTGTTGGAGAACGCAATGCCTGGGATGCCGAGCTGTATTTCGAGCAAGCCACCTCTCCAGAAGCAGGTTGTCGAAGGGATTGTCAAAGCTGTCGATGGAATGTAAGTTGGTGTCATGCAACCCCCCATGCAGCCTTCCGTGCTAACCAGCCAGGTTCCTACTCGCGCGACTTCATCTTGATTCGTTGCGCGATAAGCTGCGCCGGAAGGAAGTCCTCAAAGCACTCGAGAATCTTCCTACTGGAGCAGAGGCTCTCAACATTGCGTACACAGAAGCCATTGAGCGTATCGACTCCCAGCGACCGGGCTGTCGTGACCTGGCCAAGTCTGTCCTTACGTGGATCAGCATTGCTCGCAGACCTCTGACCACGTCGGAACTCAGACACGCGCTAGCTATCGAGTCTGACGAGACCGAACCTCACGAGTGCAATCTTCCCGAGCTTGAAGACATGCTGTCCTATTGCGAGGGGCTTGTTGTTGTCGATGAGAAAAGCGACATCATCAGCCTCGTACACTATACGACCCAAGAATACCTTGACCAAGTGAGACAAAAGTGGCTACCAGATTCCCACAAAGAGGTTGCACTTAGTTCCCTTGCGTACTTGTCATATGACGACTTTGCCGAGGGTGCCTGCCAGAGCGACAGTGCTTTCGAGCATCGCTTGCACAAGCATATACTACTGGACTACTGCGCAAAGAACTGGGGCGACCATGTGCGCGATGCCGTCGATGAGGAAGTCGACGAAGCAGCTCTTGAGTTTCTTGAAGACGATCAGAGAATCGCTAGTGCGGTACAGGTGCGAATGGTGGCGGGCTACCATTTCCAAGGCTACAGTGCCAAGGTGCCCGTCAAAATTGGCGCTGTTCACATCGCGGCGCAATTTGGGCTTACCAAGATTGCGTCGCAATTGCTTGACGGTGGCGCGCAGGCAGATGTCAAGGATGACTTTGGCAGAACACCGCTGTCATACGCTGCGAAATACGGCCACAAAGATACTGTAGAACTGCTGATGAAGCACGCAGACACGGATACAGACTCGACGGATGAGCAAGGTCGCACACCGTTATCGCGGGCTGCTGGGCGCGGACATGTCGATGTAGTCAAAACCCTGCTAAATTGCCCGAATGTCAATGCCAACACGAAAGACTCTCATTCTCAATCGCCGCTCTCATGGGCTGCACGCATGGGTGCTGTAAGTGCAGTCAGGTACCTCATCACGAGAAAGGAGGTAGACAAAGAGTCGCGTGACAGAAGTGGGCAGACTCCGTTGTCTTGGGCCGCTTACAAAGGGCACCTGGAGATCACAACGATGCTGGCGGAGTCGCCTGGAGTTGACATCGACTCAAAGGATGACTTTAGTCAAACGCCTCTCTCGTGGGCAGCACACAATGGACATATTGGTGTTGTCGCTTATTTATTGAGTACTTCTCGCGTCAAGGCTGATACACCAGACGCGGACAATCGCACGCCGCTGTCGTGGGCGGCACACAATGGCCATGCCCCCGTAGTCAGATTGCTGGCCTCGCGATCGGACGTCAATGCCGACAAGAAAGACGACAACGGACAGAGTCAGCTTTCGTGGGCGGCGCGTGAGGGCCACATAGACGTGGTCGAGTTTCCCATGACTCTCGAAGACGTCCAGATCCATGCTGCAGATCGACGTGGAAATACGGCGTTGAAGTGGGCGGCGTGGAATGGGTATGCGGACATTGTGCTGGCCTAGGAGGCAAAGAGACAACGAGGTGGTGCCGCAAGACGAATATCGCTATTAAAGACCGAGTTTGAGACTACGACGGAGCATATAGAGGACATATCGGCGCCTCATGTTCAAAGAACGGTGTGAAGTAGTTGGGGAGCGATGGTGTTCAAATGATTGGGATCTGTACATAGACACTGGCCGTTGGACGAGTTTTAAGGGAATACATATCACGATTTAACGAAATAATGAGCGTGTATATAGATGGTGTGAGAAATAGAGTGTTTGAAGGCTTCCCATCAATCCTGTGCGTCTCCATCGAGGTGTCTGATGTCCAACTCGCTCACATCAGCACTCATGGCTTTCCCATCGTACACAAACTCAGCCATGATCTTGCCAGTCCCCGGGCCATTCTGTATTCCCCAGCAACTATGACCCGAAGCAATCCACAGTCCCTTCACTGATGTGCTACCCAAAATTGGACCTGGAACATCACCTTCGACATTGGGTAAGTAACAGGCCTGTCGCGACACCACCTCGCTGGTCCCAAGCTCATCGGAAATAGCACCTACATGCGCGAGAATATTATCGCATGTCTCTTCATCTGGTAGCACCGCATCAGCCGTCTCTGGGATGTTGAAGGCCGCTATGTCATCAGTGTCGCCTGCTGCCCAGACTGTGTTGTTGGGTCGAGTGAAGATCTCGGCAGTGACATGCTTCGCGCGACGGACACCAGATGTCGCGAGAGAGATTTCCGTGAAGAGCATGTAGCCTGACAGTGGGCGCGGTCGCGTAGGGCGCATTATGACTGAGTGTTGACGCAGGCCGACAATTGGTGCTGCGGGGAGGAGACTTCGCGTCCATGGCCCAGCGCAGAGGACAACGTCTGTCGCTGGGACAGTGACGCTTGAGCTGTCGCCTTTTGGGATGTAAGTCACTGACTTGACAACCCCGCCGTCGGTATCAATGCTCGTCGCGCGGCCCAAGACAACATTGGCGCCCTTCTCAATCGCCAGCTCCGCCATGGCGGTAGTGAACTCGTAGGGTATCACCTGCGCTGTGTTCTCCGGCGTGCCCGTCGACCGATAGCTATGCACATTCTCAACATGCAGCCAGTCCAAGTCCGCCGGCACCGTCGGAATGACCATGTTTCCCCTAGCGCCAGCATCCGAGCCCGAAGCTAGCCCGGAGCGCGTCCGTCCCCGGGCGCCGAGTCTAGCGCTGTGAATCCGCCGATAGCCCCATTTATCGGCTCCGTCGTGGTGGGCCGCGAGGTCGGCGTGGAGCTGGAAGCTGAGAGGGACGATGCAGCTGGGATATGCTAGAGAGGTAGTGAGAGTCAGTACAGGCCAAATCTGCCTTACCATTCGGAGTTTTAGGATACTTGACTTACCCCACAGCGCTATGAGACCCCCGGCTTTGCCTGATGCAGCGGCTGCGATACTTGATGCTTCGAGAATTGTAATTTGATCTCTTTGCGGATTGTAGGCTGGGTGTCGGGTTAAGTAGTAGGCTGTACAGCACCCGATCACGCCGCCGCCTACAGATCTTGTTAGCCGTTTGTGTTTTACATACCTACTGAGAGCCTACCGATGATGATGATATTACGAGGTTGATGATCTGAAGACATTTGCACTCAAATTGACAGTATCTAATTCGCAAGTGTTCATGTGAGAATTGTAATCGTCGTGCATCAGTTTTAATACCAGGTCAATTAAGCATTCTCTCTTCTCCTTGTCAGCCGCAACGAACAGTGCCATTGAGATTCAAGCTTGGCGACAAACCCGTGAGTGTCACCACCTTGAGCCATGTACTGCACATGTCCCAGAACGGCGGCGCGCATCCAACCCTACAGGGCTGGCCCCCTCGCCTCCGGAGGGGTGCATTCATTGCGTAGGGACCCCAGGATCGCTGACGGTCCACTCTCGACTCATCCTTTGCGCCAAATATCAGCATTGATGTGACGACTTGCAGTTATGGTACTCGGTCACACCGGGGATGTCGCTCGCGACCGAGAAATGGCCTGAGGTTTCTGGGCATTTGTTATTCTGAGACCGCCGTAAGCAGAGCGACTTGCATTACGGCGGAAGAGCTGGGATCGGCGATCTGGAGTTAGCTGAGGCTCTGTTATATGAAGTGTCATGCAACGTGCGCCCGGCTCTCCCGCTGCCTACGGATAGTGTTGCGAGTTTTCTATACTGATGAGGCCCAGGAAGAAATGATGGTAAGGTGCGGTCAGCGTGAGTATGTGAAAGAAAGGGTTGGGTAGATGTATATGTTCACTATTTGAGGGGATGCTTATGGTCAAGTAACATTGTTTACTGGATTCGGTTGCATCTAAGGCCTGGTCCTAGATCATCACAGAGGCTAAAGCAAGAGTTATCCACCCGTCTATATTTGATGTTTTGTTATTGCTTTATGGCCCTCAAATCCCTTTGCAGCCTCTTTAACTGTTTAGATTTGTACATCTCCTCAAGTGTAGTTCGGACTTGTACAAGGAGATCATCCACCTGTTCCTTGTTCCCAACTGTGATCCTCAAACACCCAGAACAGCCAAGTTACTTGCTACGATCTCGCACAAGGATAGGTCCTCGGATAGCCAATGAATCTTTGAGGGCCGTTGCCGTAGCATTGTGTGGTATACCACCCTGGTCCGCAGGCTTGTTGAGAAACTGGGCCAATACAAAGTTCGTGTGGAAGTCACCGAGAAATCTACCAAAGCCCGGAATTCTGGGGAGCTCTTGCAAGAGTCGATCTCGTTGCTGAACCATCATGGTGCGATTCCCCTCCATGAGACATAGTCCCTCTGGCGAGAGTGCAGCACTAGCTAGAGCCACAGTTGGCGCAGACATGTTATACGGTCCACGAACGTTGTTCATCAGATGAGAAATCTGGGGGCCATTGTATTTAAAATTATTATATATTAATTTTATAAACTTAATTAGCCTTA